>OY725331.1:0-47500 GCA_963242795.1 Inga leiocalycina | reverse complement strand
TTGAAAGAGTGATTTTGGGGCAAAAGGAAACCTACCTTGTTATATTCGTTATATAACTAAAAGATGTATTATATCGTGAACTCTGCCATTCTCTTTCACATGCTTTAATGGGTTCTAGTTTTAGCAAAGAGCATTGAGTGTAAGAGCTTGTATGACATATTATTGTGGATACACAGGTTTCTTCAGGCCGATAGTTCATGTTTAAGATAGTTTAGGAGGTTTTCAGCTACCTCATTTCGAAATTACCCCTCCTTTTGTAAGGTGAAAGGATGAAATTGCAGAGCTTTTAAAGTGCAGGAGAGAACACGCATCATTCTAAAATCCAAAATCCAAATTTCTTTAAATCCTAGTGTGTAACCATGTTTTTATTTTAAGTGTAGGAGAGCACATGTGTATTAGAATGGGTAAAAGTTTATATTGTCCAAAAAAATATATAGTTGAGTTTTTAGTTTAGAGCTCAATTGATAATTTATCTAAAAATGTGTGGAATGTTGTCTTGGGGTATTTTTCTACATCAAGGGAGTTGATCAATTCCGACAAGCTTTGGAGATCTCACCCCATTATGTGTCTGCACATATGGACTTGCATTTAGGCTGCTTGGCTTTGCCAAAAACTGCATTAATCGTGGAGCTTATCAATGGGGAGCTTCATTACTAAAGGTTTGTTCTCTTCATAATATTTTTCAGTTGACCGTTTTAATATTGGCACTTATTAAAGGTAGAGCCATCCAGTTTGGCCACATTAAGGAAGCCTCATTGATTTGACTACAGGAGGCATCTCAGTTTGCTAGGGCATGTGCATATATTGTTAAAAATATGTTCTGTATTTGGACATTGCATGCTGATATTCAGGTACCATTTATTTATTCAGTTTTCAAAGGTGTTGTTTTTTGCTGATGTTTCAAATACTTGCCAATATGTTGGCATCATAACATGGATTATTTTTGGTTGCCTATTTATTATTATATACTGTTTGGTTTTGGCCTGCGGTAGCTTGCATATGCAAAATGTTTTCCTTGCATTGATGAGATTCAAGAGTTGGAATCCGATGTGGTGGCTTTCAAGACTTCCATCTTGTCATGGAAGAAGACCTACTCTTTTGGTGCAAGAGATGCCAGAGTTTCAATCAACGGGCCTTGCATTTGGCTCCATGGCAAGCTAACATCTATGCTATCTCATTGGACAATGATCACAAGCAAGACTCAAATGCATGGTATGGCTTCACTCTCTGAGTTTCTTCCTAATCTTATTTACTGTTGTGCTCCCTCAACTTATTTGTTTTGCAGGAAGCTGCCAAAGAAGATGTCTATGGCGGCCCTGCTGCTTGGAAGTGACAATTATGAGTTTTGGTTGGCACTGGGATATGTGTATGATCATAATGCCCTAAAGCAACATGCTTTAATTAGAGGATTACAGTTGAATGTATCTCTAGCTATTTCTTGGGTATACCTTGGGTCTCCATTGAAAATCCATCTTATTAATTATACCAGTGTTACTGTTGGTTGTTTCATCTCATTAAGTTTTGTCAAATCAATTTTGATAGCAAGCTGATAGGGAAGAGGAAAGAATAAAACTGTGAGGGTCTTAACATAGTGTTTGGTGTTACAAGCCTTTACTTCTGTGGTTAAAATGCTATGTTGAGACATGAACATGTTCTTATAGAGAATTTTTGGCTATTTTGTGATTGTATATTTTTCAGCTTTATACAAAAGAGGGTGAAAGGCTATTGGCAAGGCAAGCATTGTAGGCAAGCATGTCAGCTGAGTGTCACAAAAGGTATAATTCTAACATCATTTATACAACAAATTTATGTGGCATGTAAATGGCAGTTTTCTCCATATTTATTATCTTACTACTTTATTCTTACTTTTGGGAGCTTGCACCAGCTGAGGCATCTGAGAGATGTACAAATAATGCCCATAATTTTTGTCTCTTTTGTTGTTGGTCGTTCATTTGAGCAAACAAGGAATAATATACCTGTCCCATACCAGACCAGATATTGCATTTGCAATAAGTGTGGTCAGTCAGTATTCCCATGATCCTAAACAAAAACACTTGAATGAAGTCTACAGGATCCTTCGTTATTTGAAGTTTACAGTATTCCCATAATCCTAAACAAAAACATATGCTCTCAATTAGGATATCAGCGAACAACACACTTAGGAAAATACTTGGGTGTCCCACTATTGCATGATCGGGTCTCCAAAGATACCTACAGCTATGTTATTGATCATTTGAGTTAGAAGCTCTCTGGTTGGAAAGCCAAGACATTATCCCTGGCAGGTCGCATTACCCTTGCAAAAAGTGTTTTATGCACTGTTCCTTACTATGCTATGCAAACAACCAAGCTCCCTAGTTCTTGCTGGCACAAAATAGATAAAATTCTCTGTGACTTTGTTTGGGGCAATAATGAAAATCATAAAAAGACTAGCCTATTAAAATGGGAAGATATGTGCCAGACCACCATGAATGGAGGATGTGGAATTAGAAGTATGGAAGAGCAAAATAAAGTTTTTCTATCAAAGCTCGCCTACAATTTAGTGGCTGAACTAGAGAAGCTTTGGGTACGAGTGTTGCGCTGAAAATATGGTTGGGGGAGAACCACAAGTTACTCATTTAAGACCAAAACCTCCTCACATATTTGGAGGAGCATAGCAATGGTGTGAGAGGAGACCAACATGCATATTGCCTGGACACCGGGAGCAAGCAACAATTTGTGCTTCTAGACTGACAACTGAATAGAAGGCGTTGGGCCACTTAAGCACCTAACATTCGCCGATATAGCGGAGGAAAAAGCAAAATGACCTATCATGAAAATATTGTAAGAGCTTATAGCCAGTGGAATTACTCCTTATTTGATGAGCTTATCCCTTCTAATGCGATTACAAAAATACAATCCTTACAGCCCCTATCTCTTGATGACAGGGATGAATTGTGTTACTAGAATCTAACACCTAATGGTGAGTTCTCAGTCTCTTCTACATACACAGCAACTCAAAGAGCTTAACTAGAATCAGGCTGATAATAGGCTAAAGTGGTATGGAAATGGCCTGGAGGGCAAAAGGTCAGAACGTTCTTATGGCTAGCACTTAAAGAGAAACTTCTAACCAAGGCTGAGCGCCTTCAAAAACACATGACATCTGATGCTACCTGCACGACGTGCAAGGAGCAAGTATAAGACATCGATTATGTTTTACAATACTGCCCCCTCGCAGTTGAATGTTGGAATCTCATTGATCCTAATAGAACCAGATCTCATCGCCTCCAAACTTCCTTTGTTGACTGGATGTTCCAAAACCTCAATCCAATGAACAATGGCCAAGTCTGGAGGACAAAATTTGGCCTTTTATGTTGGAAACTCTGAGAGAATCGAAACAAAAGGATCTTCCAAGACCATATTCTCACTGCTGAAGATATTGCTTTTAATATTAATGTACTTACTGAGCATACAATTAGAGCTAACAAGGCCCTCTCCTTTTTTGATAGGTGGCAATAGTCATGGCCACTATTTAGAGAATCGAACCGGACCATCGGACCATCGGCCGGTCACTGAGGCAAGCCGGATATATCCGTTGGACTGTTTTTCTGAGGGAACTGTTTTGGGTCATCGTTTATCCATTTTTGGGCCGGAAACCGGATCAGTTTTTCAAAAACCATCTAGCCCAATAAAAATGCAAAAAAAAAAACCCTTTTTTTTTTGCTACAAAATTTTTTTAAAAAAAATTAAAAAATTAGTATATAAATTTTAGACATGTTGCTTTATTTTTTTTTATATTATATGTTACTAATTTTAATAATTTGGTTTGTTACAAACTATTTTATAAAGTTGCTTTTGAACAAAAAGGCAATGAGATTCATCCTCAATCTAAGGATGAAATTGAAAGTACTGAGATTGGAGTTGAAGGTCTTGATTTTGGGTCATTTTCTCAAAAAGATACCACTCTGATCCTATTTATAACTCCCTTGTAACTAAATCTCATATACCAAGGAAAGGTAATTAACTCAATGATTATGGAGTAAATTTATAACTATACCATCATTTATGAATGGGTACTTTTCAACTCTTTCTTCTCTATCTATCTTTCAATTATTTCTTCATTTGTACAATAAATAGAGGTAAAATTGTCACAATCTCATTTATTATACTGAAATTGGACTTATAAATAGAACTAATTTTTTTAGTCAAAAAGAATTTATAAATAAGACAAGAGTGATATAGTCCAAATGTCTTTCAAGAAACTCATGCTTGGATTAATCAAGAGTCGCCAATGTTTAACAAGTCATTAAATCATTATTATTAGTGCATTTTGTTAGGTTGATGATTGACTTAATGTTCTTCCTTAAATGGTACTCCTTCCGGTCCTATTTATAAATAACTTTTTCTCTCATAAGGTTGGTCCCTTTTATAAGCACTTTCACTTTTTGTCTAAAGATGTAAGCTTCTTTTTTCTATTTTACCTTTATTAAATACTCATTCTTTCTCATTTATTGTACTTATTATTTCTCATACTTTTTATCTATTCTCTCTCCTATACTCCTTTCATAAATAGAGGCATATATGGAAAAACATGGCATTTTGGACACATTTAGTGCCCGTTTGGATTAGCGGTGAAGAAGTGGCTTTTTCTACCATCTGACTTTTGAAAAAGTAAGGTAGGAAAAAAAGTGAAAATGTAAATGTGATTTGTGTTTGGATTAGCGGTGGCAGAAGTGACTTTTTTATCTAACCTTGAACCTGTTTGGATTAGAGTTTGAAAAACCCGTTTAGATACAAAATGACTGAAAAGGGCATGAATTATATATATATTATTTGTATATATTGTGATAACTGAAGTAAAAAATTAAATTAAAATTAAAATTTAATAAAATACAATAAGTCAGATTAATGTATTTTTTGGGACATTATTACATGATTAAGTATTAATTTGAGGACTAGAGAAAATTACAGAAAAGTACCTTAGAATTTATGAAAATTATAAGTGAATGAAGAAAAGAGATAGGGAAATCATAGAAAATGACCCAAATTTATGCAAATTTTTCATAAATTACAGTTTAACCCTAAAAATATTTCAACAATTTTTAATTTAATCCCTCCTTAAAAACTTTTGAAATTTGTAAAGAAATCCCTGGTCAAATCTAATTTGACCACGCATCTTCTTCTTCCTTCGACAGGCGAACCAGCGAACCACCGAAACAGAGCATCGCCTTTATGCATGCATGAACAAAGAAGCTTGGTCAGACAAAATAATGAGGGCGGTACACCAAACCACCGAAGGCAAGCCATGAGATGAGTGATGACGTGAGACGCCGACGAGACGCAAAACGCCAACGAGATGCGAGCGCCGACGAGACAAAATAATGAACATATAATGCTTCCAACTCTGCAGCTGAGCATTGATGGAAGAGAGAAACTGAAAGTGCAGTGGAAATAAAAGCTACAAAGTTTAGCTTCAAAAAAACGCCACGATGATTCCAAAAGCGAAGGAATAATCAACGCCTTGCCAAACGGTGCATTTGCCGCCACTGTGATTTTTTTCTTCAAAACGTGCGGTGGAGGCTACCCACCGCTTTGCCAAACAGACCCTTATTGTTTTTAACCATTAGTTCATTTTGCCAATCAAGGGGAAAGTTACTTATAATTAGAACTGGAGGAAGTATTTTGTAACTTTATTAATTTCCTTTAAAAGTAGACTACATACTAATTATAATACATATATATAATATTTTTAACTTTCATTATTACATCATCAATTCGACTGAATAATTTTACCATTCCAACCATTTAAACTATGACTAGCTGCCCTTTCGAGCTCCACTTTTAAAACATTGGTGATGATAGAGTGCTCTTTTGATGTGTTTGATATAAAGCTTTGATGTGCAGCCTTTACCTCATTTTATATTCCCCTATCATTCCAAAAAAATCCCTTCCTTCCCCTCTCTTCAATAATTTCGACGGACCGATCAGGCACGAAAATCGGGGGCATGGTTTCGCTTCGTTCCCCTGTTTCTCCTCCCCCCTCTGTTTCCTCTTCTACTTCTTGTTTCCTCGGCAGCTTCTTCTCTTTCTGCTGTCCCCCCAAACCTAGAAACAACTATCTAATCGAGCAGAAACGCCCTACTGTTTTCAAAGCCTCGTGGCAAGAGGTTCATCCTCTTCCTTACCTTTCTTCCGACACTTTTCCCTTCCTTTCATTTGACACTTTTTGGCTTTAATTTAATATGCCCTTTTGAAGCTTGCCGGAGTGTTGCTGTTGTCGGCGATTCCTTTTAGTGCTGTAAAAGTTTTAGCTAATAGTCCACTGGGGAGCTCGCTTCAGAGGAGAATGCAGGTGAGAAAGAAAATTGCTCTAGATAACTCGTCCATATACAAGACTTTAGCCCAGAAGGCCAGAAAAGAGAGGTAATTCCCTGTAATCCAATTATACCTTAACTATTCTGGGGAACTATCTGTCGTGTTTACTTTTGCAATTATAGTCGCCCAAAACTCGTTTTGATGTTAAGAATACCATTCTATATTTGTCATCATCAGAACTCATTACATAGACCCTAGAACTAACACTAATATCTATTTGTATTAAATAGATACAAACTGAGATAACTGTTCATTTTATCAAACATAATTCTCACTGTTTCTTGTGTCTAAAATTTTTGCTTATTCCCACAGCAATTGGTATGGAGATGATCGGCCCCATTGGCTGGGTCCTATTCCGTATGATTATCCAGAATATCTTACTGGGGAACTTCCTGGGGATTACGGATTTGACATTGCAGGGCTTGGCAAGGATCGTGTAGCTTTGCAGAAAAACTTCAAGTACGCCATATTATGAATTCTTCCCATTTATGCCATTCTTTCTGTGTTAGTGCTGTTCCTTGTGAAGTATGATTTTCTTTTACAACGAGATGGTGGCCTTCACATCACAGTTGTCCTTGTGTTCATTATTTAGCTTTTTTACAAAATAAATTGTTTTAGATGTAAAATATATGACGGGCAATATAATGCAAAGAATGTCTTGTAAATAGATGATCAATCATAAGCTAAATTTTGACGAGGAATTAACAATGTTTACTATGCTCCAATGTCCAAAACGGTTTTTGTTGAATGTTTGTCTTATTTTTCAATAAATAGAGGATAGAAATCTCTAAAGGACTGTCATATACTATGATAGAAATTATAATCTAGATCTGATCTATCAAAAGTTGGTAGACTAAACCAATGACAAGCAGCCGTATGCCTATGCCAGTAAACTTCTAAGTGAGTTTCACTCCTGATATGCTAGAGTAACTATTCTTCATTGTCCTAGTCTACCAAAAATAGGCAAATCGAAAATAAAAGAAACTATGTCCTTCGTCAATGTAAATAGCCCATGATCAGTTTAATCTCTTTTATCATGGAGCTTCGAGATATTGCATGCTCGTTGGGCTATGCTTGCATCTGTTGGTGCTCTGGTTCCTGAAATACTAGACCTATTTGGGGCCTTTCACTTTGTTGAACCCATCTGGTGGCGTGTTGGCTATTCAAAGCTCAAGGTCAGTATGTCTAACCTCTGCTACCTCTCTTGTATGTTTGCAAAGTCTTGCCTATAGATCTGGTGTCTGATATCATGCATAAGTTCGTAGAATTGAAGCTGTAGTTATTCTCCTCTACTTAAAGCATGTATGGGATCACGATTAGGGATCCCAAAAGTGCTTATGCACGTGGGTCGAGACAATACTCTTCTCACATACTTACCTTGTATACTATAAATTACAATTGAAAAGTTACTTTTGAAGATTTCAATCGTTATTCCAAACAAGCACTAGTCATTTCTATTTCTTAAGATCAAGCCCAAGGGCTAATTATGTCTCTACAACAATGTGTGAAATTGTTAAATTGAATCATATGGTGGCATGTTCACTTTTCAAAGCTCAAGATCAGTATGACATATCTTTGTACTCATAATTGGCAAGCTTGATCATCCACTAGTTCGTCATATTAAACTAACAGTTAAATCCAATAACCATTTCTCTGAATCATTATTTATGTGCTCTATTTTTTTTTTTTTTTCCTTAACTTTACCTCATTATACATTGTTTTGTTGATTCAAATTGGTTGATTTATTTTCGGTCAGCATGAGAATAAATTGCATCGCATATTTCATCCCCTCTCTTGTTCATTCATACATCCATCAGTGTTTGATTGCATACTATGTGCTTCTATGTTAAGTATATTGGTGAAGATATCTAGAATGATGTAGTTGTCTTTCTTTATCCAATAATTTTTACTAGGGAGATACTTTAGACTACCTTGGAATCCCGGGACTTCACTTAGCTGGAAGCCAAGGAGTGGTCGTAATTGCTATTTGCCAGGCACTCCTCATGGTTATTCTTTTATACTCTATTCAATTTTCTGTTTTATGCATCTTAGAGAAGTGCATTTTTAACCATATTTTGACCATTTTAATGTTTAATTCCATCTCTACTTAGAATTAAAAATTTTAACTGAAGTCATTACCATATATGTCCATATCTATGGGGGCATATGCAAAAGGTTGATAGTTGAAGTTAATTAAGCTTCTAGAATTGCTTCCCGACAGTATTTGCATTATCCTTCTCCCGACAACATGGATGTGCCACGCAAACTAATTGCATATAATTAAGCAGGTTGGACCAGAATATGCTAGATATTGTGGGATTGAAGCTTTGGAACCTCTAGGAATATATCTGCCAGGCGACATAAATTATCCTGGAGGAGGACTGTTTGATCCCCTGAATCTGTCCAAAGATCCTGAAGCTTTCGAGGAGCTGAAGGTTAAAGAAATTAAAAATGGACGCTTAGCAATGATTGCGTGGTTAGGATTTTACGCTCAGGCAGCTCTGACGGGCAAAGGTCCTGTGCAGAACCTTCTTGATCACATCTCTGATCCTTTCCACAATAATCTTCTGTCCACGCTCAACTTAGTGAATGTAGCTACTTGGTAGAACAAAAGAATTCTGCTCCAGTTGCTACGAGAGCAAAGTCAGGTCTAGATACCATGATGTAGATTGGTCAAAATTTTATTTTAGTCTTTAATTCAAAAGAAATTATTTTAGTGTTAAACATATATTTAGTATTTCATGTTGTTCATAAAAATAATTTAAACTTCAAATAACTAGAGTTTCTAAAATGAAAATTTTATTGATAAAAAAGACCTAATAAATTTTTATATACGGAAAATACTGGTACTCTACATTGAATGTGAGTACCCAGATTTAGGTCCTTCTCAATTTTGGCTTTTTCCCAATTTTCCCAACTCAAACCACTTTAGACTCAATGGAAGATCCTGTATTACAAACACACATACTCATTGTCATGTTCACACTAAGCCAACCATGAGGTCTAGCATAATTAGCATTTAGTTGGGTTCCTTAATCATCTAATCAGGGGTTCAATCCCTAACAGTGTGTATAGAGAGAGTCTCATGGCCAGAATCAAAAAAAAAATGTTCACACTGGCCCCATCGAAAGACATTATTATCGATAAATTATGACCCATCCTTTGTGCTCCTCCATGTGTCTCCAAATTTTCCCTGCTATCTAATTATGTAATCTCTGTAGATCGCATCCTTAGTCTCCCAAGCGTACACAAGGCAATCTGATGTTATTGGATTTTTTTTTTAGTGAAATGGGATTTATTAATACTCAAAAATATGAACAAAAGGTCAACAACTGCAGTCTGCAAACAGGACATAAATTACAAATCCCCTCCCTCATTTGTAACTGATATGTTGAGGAGGGAAGCTCAGTACGCAGTAACATAAAATGCCTGGTGCTATTATTCTTCATCAAAAAAAGGACATAAATTACAAATCATTTTATGTTCGTCCTATTCAGGAAGTCTTTTTCATGATTTGTGTTAGTCAAGAATGTCATCTGCCGACACACACACACGCATCCACACATGAATTGGTGAAAATGTACAGTAATTAGAAATAGGATTCAGATTACTTTGCTTGTATATAAATATGTAAGCTTTGCATTTCATAAATAAGAGAGAAGTTTCAGTTTATAACATGGTACTAGAGCCTCTGTAAACTTCAGGAATTGTTTCTGTTTTTCCGGCGAAGAACTCCATTTTTTCCGGCCAACTAGTTTCTGTTCAACGTTCAGATCTGTCATCGTCAACGCCTCCGCTGCAAACACACGCCAGATCCCCAGGTCCCCTGTATCCAGATCGGCCAGCCACCAAAATTTGAGGCCATTCCGACGGCGCGTGTGTCCTCACGCGCCGCCTGAAGCTCCGCTGCCACCGACACGCGCCGGCGCGTGAAGCTCTTTCCGGTGGCCGTTTGCGGCGTTATGATCTTCTCTCCAACCTCTACCTCCCTCTGAAGTTTCGTGGTCATCCGAAACGTTTGAAATTTTGAGCTTTTGTTCTTCGCCTTCGTTTCCACATCCGTAAGTTCAATTTGTCACTACATTCAACATTTTTGAGTGAGGGTCTTAAGTTTCTGCGGGTCCCTTATCTTGTTTGGAGTAGTTTGTCTCTTTACATGCGCATTTGATTGAATCTCTGTGGGTCCCGTTGGTTGCAACTTGATTAAGTTGATATTGTGGATCTATCTTCTTGATTGTTTGTGACTCTTGCTATTTTTGAGAAGGTTGTTCGTATACTACTACGTTGATTGTTCAAAATGGCTGATTCTAAAAACTCTGATATGTTACCTATATCTGCTAAAATTACTGCTTCATAGTTGAATTGGACAAATTACAGTGATTGGAACAAAACTGTTAGAGTTTATATTCTGGGAATTGAGATGGACACCCATTTAATTGAGGATCCTCCCTCTAGTGATGAAACTAAACTTTCAACTTGGAAAAGAGCAGATGCTCGTCTTTTGTTTCAAATTCGAAACTCTATTGAACCAAGGATTTTGTCTTCAGTTAGTCACTGCAATTCTGTTAAAGAAATTATGCAGTACCTTGAATTTATGTTTTCTGGCAAAGGAAATATCACTCGGATTCATGAGATCTGTAAAGGCTTTTATCGCTCTCAACAACAGGGGCGTCCCTTAAAGAACTTCTTTCTCGACTTCAAGCGGTTGTATGAAGAAATGAAAGTACTTATGTCTCCACAGGCAGATCTTTCAACTCGTGTTAAGAATCTAGAACTTCAGGCGATTATCAGCTTTCTTGAAGCTCTTGATCCTTCATATGAAACGATTCGTTCCCAGATTTTGTCTAGTCAAGAGCTTCCTTCTCTTGAAGATGTTTTCTCCCGGGTTCTTCGTGCTGATAGCTTGATTCACTCTTCTGTAGATTCAATTGCAGGTGCTCTAACTGGACGTGGTCCCTTTGAGAACAGGAATTATGGGTACAAACAAAATACTCATTCTCCTACAATGACTTCTGGCAGTATTATTTGCAATTATTGCAAGGAACCTGGACACATTAAGAAAAATTGTCGAAAATTGCAAAATAAACAGCAGCGTGATCAACAGCGTGGCCTTGCTCATGTTGCCCATACACCCGGTCTCCCTGATTCTGGATCTTCTTCTGCCGGGGCACTAGCCACAGGTACTATATCCTCTGGTCTTACTACTGCTTCCACTAAATGGATCATTGATTCTGGTGCCACCGATCACATGACAGGTAATCATCACTTATTCTCTTCATATGCCCCCTATACCAACCCATCATCCATATTTGTTGCCAATGGTTCTCCCGTACGTGTTACTGGCTCAGGAACTATTCAACCAACTGCCTCCCTCTCATTATCCTTTGTTCTTAACGTTCCAGATCTCACCTTTACCCTTTTATCTCCCAGTAAACTCACTCGTAAGTTAAACTGTTTTATCTCATTCTTCCCTGATCACTCTGTGTTCTACCAACAGTCTGATACAGGCATGATTCTTCTTGTAATATATGTTGATGATATTGTGATTATAGGAAGTAATTGTTCTGAAATCTTAGAACTTAAAATCTTTCTGAACTCTCACTTCCAGACAAAAGATTTGGGATCATTAAAATACTTCCTTGGTATTGAGGTTTTGAGCAGTAAGAAAGGTATTCTTTTGACTCAAAGAAAGTATGTTCTCGATCTCTTAAAGGAGACTGGAAAACTTGGAGCTGCACCAAGCAGCATCCCCATGATTCCAAATCCTTTTCTAGATCTTGATGCTAGTATGTTTGATAAGCTTCCTGATGATTTGAAGAAGATTGATCCAGAGAAATTAAAGCCATTTCCATTTCCTGAGAGATATAGAAAACTTATTGGGAAACTGAATTATCTAACAGTAACTCATCCTGATATAACCTTTTCAGTTAGTAGGCTCAGCCAATTCATGGCATCACCAACAGTGGCACAATGGGAAGCTTTAGAACATATCTTGCATTATTTGAAAGGCTCTCCAGGTCTTGGTATTCTCTATACAGATTATGGGCACACTAAAGTTGAGTGTTTTTGTGATGCGGATCATGCAGGATTAAAGGCCACAAGACGATCTACTACAGGTTACTGTGTGTTTGTTGGTGGAAATTTGATATCTTGGAGAAGTAAGAAGCAAGGAGTTGTGTCAAAGTCAAGTGCCGAAGCGGAATACAAAGCCATGTCACAATCAGTACAAGAAATTGTGTGGGTACTTCAGCTTTTGAAAGAAATTAGCATTGTCACAACATTACCTGCAAAACTATGGTGCAACAATAAAGCAGCACTTCATATAGCATCAAACTCTGTGTTTCATGAAAGAATAAAACATATTGAGATTGATTGTCATTTTATTCGTGATAAGATTAAAGAAAATATTGTGTCTACAGGGCACATACGGTCTGATGATCAACTAGCAGATCTTCTAACAAAAGCATTTGTTATTTGATTAATCTGAAATTCTCATTTATTGAAATGTTCAACTACATATTTATATACAATAATCATAATCTGAACTCATATCTAATCCTGTACATTTTCATCACATTCTTCTTCGGCGGCGGACGGTTTTACTGACTTCTAACACTCCCCCTCAAGTTGGAGCATATATATTTATCATGCCCAACTTGTTACAAAGATATTCAACCCGTGTCCCATTTAAGGCTTTTGTCAGAAGATCTGCCAGTTGGTCGTCGGACCGTATGTGTCCTGTAGATATAATATTTTCTTTGATCTTGTCACGAATAAAATGGCAATCAATTTCAATATGTTTAGTACGTTCATGGAACACCGAGTTCGATGCTATATGAAGTGCTGCTTTATTGTCACACCATAGTTTTGCAGGTAATGTTGTAATGATGCCAATTTCCTTCACAACATGGCTCTGATACCATGTTATTTGATTAATCTGAAATTCTCATTTATTGAAATGTTCAACTACATATTTATATACAATAATCATAATATGAACTCATATCTAATCCTGTACATTTTCATCACATTCTTCTTCGGCGGCGGACGGTTTTACTGACTTCTAACAGCATTAAATGGAACACGGGTTCAATATCTTTGTAACAAGTTGGGCATGATTAATATATATGCTCCAACTTGAGGGGGAGTGTTAGTCAAGAATGTCATCTACCGACACACACACACGCATCCACACATGAATTGGTGAAAATGTACAGTAATTAGAAATAGGATTCAGATTACTTTGCTTGTATATAAATATGTAAGCTTTGCATTTCATAAATAAGAGAGAAGTTTCAGTTTATAACAATTTGTAGAGAGAGAACTTCATTAACTGGCTGTGTCACCTTTGTCGTATTAACAAGGATGAGAGAAAATATTCAGTATTTATCTATATAGCACGTGTCCTTTATATATACATTACATCTGGTAATTGAAGCAAGTAATAAGTGACAGCGGTAAGCAACTATTCTATTCAACCATCTAACTAATCTATTAACTTAACAACTTAACTAAACTAACTCTGCCCTCCCCCCCCCAAAACAAAAGCTAGCAAGTACATGTTTATCATGCCTAGGTTGGACAATAATGAATAAAATGGCTGAGGATTGAGGGGTTTAGTAAGAATATCAGCACGTTGATTGGAACTTCAAACAAGCAAGAAACGGATGATGCCAGCTTGAAGTTTCTCTCAAACAATATGACAATCTAGCTCTACTACAACCTAATGATGCGGTCACTCATATTCTTGCATCCAATCCTGCATCATCACCCATTTCTACTTACCATATAAATCAAATGTCTTCTCTTACACTCATGCCTAATGCATATAAGCAAAGTATTCATACTCTTCTTTCATTTCAATCATCCGATTCTTGGATAATTGATAGTGAAGTTACTGCTCATGTTTACTTCTCTTTAGCTTTATTCAAATCATATCCTTCTATTTCCCTTGTTAGAGTCACTCTTCCTACTGATTCCATTGTCATCACCTCTATTCTGGTACTATCCAAATCACCCCTGATATATGCCTTTCCAATGTTTCTTACATACTTGATTCTCTCAAGATTGTCAGCAACCAGAGAAGAAGAAGCAGAGTTCTCGTCAGCAACAATCATGAGAAAATAATTGATAGGAAAGGAAGGAAAGGAAAGAGGGAGGCTCAAAGAAGAAGAGGGCGCAGAAATTGAAAGCGAGCTTTATTGCTCTGATACCATAACACGAATGAGAGAGGGAGAAAAAAAAGAGATTTTCTCTAATTCAATGTTTACCTATACAATACATGTCTTTATTATATACATTACATCTGGTAATTGAAGTAAATAATAGGTGACAACTATAAGCAACTATTCTAACAAACCATCTAACTAATCAGTTAACTTAATTAACTATGTTACATATCATAACTTTCTTTGTTGTTCTATTTTCCTCAACAAGTAGTGATCGTTCATTTTTTTTCTCGCAAGCACCACAGTTGTTGTTCGTTCCATCCTCTCAATACCCTCTCCCATAGCAACTCACACTTCACATCGCTAGCAGGAGTGACTCTGTGGGTTCACTTTGCTGCAGTGGGCAACGGAGATGTCTCGCTCAACAGAGGCCTACCGCAATGGGCAACTGGAATAAAGACGTGCATAGCTTATAAGAGAGAGAACTCGAGAGTGACTGGACGAGTACTACTCCCTCATTCCAAACTAGCCGTTGTTCATATGAACCAAAGAAATGTTAGAAAATTCAATTAATGTGTTTTAAATTGACAAAATTTATGTATTTTACCCTTATTTAAGAATGTGATTTTTCTAATATGCATTTAATATTTGCCACATCTTTCTCTCTTCTACAAAGAACAAGAGTGGAAGACAATCATTGATTACCATGTCAACCTCTTATCACTTGGATCCTTATTATAAATTCAGTTTGACTAAATTTCATATACCAAAAAATGTAAGTTGATTAGTGTTATTAAACCCGAATTAGACCGGCTGATCCGGCCCAAGAACTGGACCCTGTCAGAGAACCGGTCCTGTTCGTGAACCAAACTGGTTAAGTAATTTTTTTTTATTTTTTTAAATATTTTTTTAATTTCTTTATAATTTTATATTAATAAGCCTAAAATCTTCATTCTCTTACCGATTGGGTCCCGAGTTAGCTCCAGTTTGACTCCGGTCTAACCCGCTGAACCTTGACCTAGTATCCCAACCGGTCCTGGTTTAATAACTTTAAAGTTGACATATTTAATATGTTTTAAATTGATTAACTTTTTTAAATTTGCCCCTATTGAAATGATGTTATTGGTACATTTTTTGTCACTTCAATAAGAATAAAATTTGAAAATAGTCATTAATCACTATCATAATGGACTTATATGTAAGACTAAATTTTTACATACTGAAATTATAATAAGGACCATAATAATATGTTATGGACTAAAATTTCCTTCTAGAGGACTTCTTCTATTTCAAACATAATGGAGTACTATTTATTAGGGGGCCAAATCTTTCTTGTCAATGTGAATTTGCTCTTAGTCACATAGATGGGGGAAAACGTTTTAAACATGTTTTAAAGCCTCATTGCCTTTTTATTCGGGTTCGTTTTTGGCAATAATGTTGTGAGGAGCATTGGTAAGTATTTTCAGGTATATTTATATTCGCGAATAAATTCACATACTTTAATTCTAAGTTTTAATTAAACTGGATCTTTTTTTGCCATCATTAATTAAGCTGGATCAGTGGGAATTATCAATTTATCAAAATATAAATAACAATAATAATATTGAAGTTTGTGATATTAAAAAAAAAAAGGTTTCTTGTATTCTTGTGGAGGAACATGCTCAAGAAAACAGAATACACTCGGTAATATCGTACATTAACTTTACACCCACATCTTATCAACCGTTTATTACAAAAATAAAATAAAATTAGAGAAAATTTCTTAAATCACATCATCATTACAATACAATTTTTTTATATAAATATTCAATATAACACTGTAACTATCCAAACTATAATGGGAAAAAATAAAAATATTTCACATAAATAGAAAATAATATTTAAAAAGTGATATTTTTATTTCACAATCCATGACTTCAATAAAGCATTATAAAAGACAACGTCGGGGAGAAATATGGAAGGGAGAACATGGTCATCAAATCCTCTGTCATCGTTAAATATTTGATATCTAATTTTAAACTTTAAATTTTCATTTTAAGTGTAACCTTTCTAAAACGTTGATTTCAACGATAAGCAACATATATCAATCAATGAAAGAGAAAGGAGGCAAGATGCGATAGGATAGTTTGGCCTTGGGGAGGAGGAAAAATTAAAGATGAGAAGACGAAGTTGAAGTTGAAGTTGAAGTTGAAGTTGGGTGAGGCGGAGGAAGAGGAGGCTTGCCTCGGGAGATATTTTGGACAAGGACTTCTCCCATGCCCTCGCCAAGACCCTCGATCAAGCCTCCGATGAACTCAACCACGACCTGTGAAGCGAGGCGGGCCGCTGTGCCCAGCAAACTGCTCTTCTCGGGGCTCTTGATTCCATTGGCTTGCAGACCGTTCACCATATTTTTGGCACACGCTGCATGCAAATGATAATCGCACACCGTACAGTGGTACACTCTCCCCGATCTTCTCCTCTTGCACTCGCCGCATACAAAACCACCTCCAGAGTCAGCGTTTGAGGAGGTGGCGGCGGCAGGTAGGAGTTTTAAGGTGTGAGGATGGCCGGAGAACTCAATTTCCGTGGAGAGCATAGCACAGCAGGGATGCATCTGAAACCCACACGCACTGCATGTGAACGCGTAACCCTTGCTCTGTTTCCCACACACATCGCATTTCGATTTCGTGATACCGCCTTTGACTGAGATGAATATACATGAGGATGGTACATAAGATTAAGATAGTAGTCTATAAAAGAATAGCGAACTGAGAAGAACTGAGTACAGTCAATTACCTGGTTTTGGATGGAACAAAATGAGATGGTGGGAGTGGAATGGATGGGCCTTGAGGGCAGGAGGAGCCAAGGCACAGAAGTCGTGCACCTGAAAATCACATTGTTGACAAGCGAACCTCTTGCCCGATCCGTACTCCTTGCAGCCTGCGCACGTGTACAGCTCAGGCTGCTCCAGCTGTACCAGAGGGTGCTGTGGGTGACTGAAGCTCACTATTTCTTCTCCAAATATTGCTTCTGGGGATGTCGGGAATTCCACCCTCTCTCCTGCTCTTCTCGCTACCAAATACTGCCCTGGTGATGATGTTGATGACGATGATGATTTCTTCACCACCACTGTCGTTGCCTTCTTCACTGCTGCTTTTTCGCTCTTCATGCTACTACTTGACATCTCCCTCTCTTTCATAAACTCCTTGCACCCATTTGCCTAACATTGATGCCCAATATATTAGCCTCTACAATATTCCCTGTGCAGAGAGATTCTCCTTTTGTCTTTCTTTTTGTTAATCTTCATAAAATCATTTACGCTATGCCTCTTGAAAAGCCTGCATGGGAATAATTAGGTGGGACCCCATATTTGGTTTTGATTCTCAATCATTTCAGATATCAGCCAAAGATAGAATTGCAAGAAATAAAAAGAGATGCCGTCGCCACCAAAGTCAAGGTTTCTTTTGTGTGCAAGCTTTTATATTTTTCATCCACATAACACATGAGAATTCTAATATACGTTTTGAAGAACCTGAACACACAAATACAGGCTTTTTGGCGATGAAAGATGTGCAAGTGCAATTCATTTCTTTTTTATAATCAACAAATTGTCTTCTTTTTCCCTGAAATTTAATGTCATTTCTTGGTGAGTACGGTTGGCAAGCAAATATGAGTGATGGATGCGCTTTTCTTTCAATCCCTTGACTAAGTGTCACTGAGATGCCCAATTATTTGCTTGTGTCTTGTAAGTGATTCCCGCTGTATGTTTTACTTTATCCTACTGTAACGCCAAAATACACAAATCATACTTCAAAAGGGAAAGGAAATTAAAGATATTCCGTTTTCTTCAGCCCTTAAGACCTTTAAGCTCCTCTTACACGTCCCTTGTCCAATTTCCACGATAAACTGTCTGTCACTTTTTCGCAAGGTATTAAAACTCGGACCGGTCATTGAACCGGTCGGGGTACTGGGTTAAAGGTCAGTGGGTCAAACCGGGACCAAACCGGTGAAAAATTGAAAATTTTAGACTTATAGTATGAAATTCTAAAGAAAAATTTTTTTTTTTTTTTTTTTTTTGGAAAACACCAACCCGGACCGGACCGGTTTACCGGCCGGTTACCGAGCCGGACCGGCCGATCCGGTCCGGGTTTCACAACCTGGCTTTTTCGTTACTTAGCCAACAAATGAAACTAATGGATAAGGATATATTTGGTAATTACACGCAACCCTCTTCTCTCTAGTCTTCCCACGAAAATCTTTATCCGTCGGTTTCCTTCAGATTTGAAGTTTTGTATGTAGTCTTTAATCTGCCAACAAGACGAAAACGAGTCGAGTCAATCATGCGACGATGCGAAGGAACAGGGGACATGAAACGACTAGTTGAGTTGACGTAGTCATATCTGGTATTCCATCTCAGCCATGCCCAACGAGTAAATTTCGGTTCATGTTTGGTATTCCATCTCAGCCATCCCTATAAATTACCACTAAAAAAAAATCCTATAATACATAGGGCCAATTATATACCGCCTCACAATCTCTTAATATATATATATATATATGTGTGTGTAGAATTGACTCCTCACCCAAACACTCAAATGGACATTCAGATCGGTCACTAATACCTCTTTTAGCTCTAAATAAGTTGGTCAAAAATCTCTCTTGCAATGCTTACCACATAAAAACCTTGGGGCCTGTTTGGTACGAGGAAAATTTGAGGAGGGAAAGGAACTTAGAAAAAAGAAAGGAAGGGAAAAGAAGATTGTAAAGGGTGATGAAAGATGGGTTGTTTGATAGGACGAAAATTGAGGGGTGGAACTTGGTAAAAAAAAGAGAAATACTCATTTTACCCTCAACATAAATTAATAATTATATAATAATTAAATTTATATTTCAATTCATAAATTAAAGAATTAGTAGTATAATAATTTAAAAATTAAATAAAATGAAAAAAATATAAATTATAATTTAAATAAAAAATATTTTATTTATTTATGAAATTGAATTTTTTTTTATATGATAAGCAAATTCTGTAGAAATTCGAACTTATTGATGAAATTCGAACTTACAAGGCGGGAATCCTGAACATTTCAAATTTATTGATGAAATTCGAACTTGCATGACGGGAATCCTTAAAAATTTGAATTTGATAAGTAGATTCTATAGTAAGTTATAATTTCCCGCATTTTAATTTAAATATTGTAGGGGTATATTTGTCTGTTGCATCTTCCTCCATTGAAGGAACTTAGGATCCCACCAATTTTGGTGGGATCTCATCTTCTCATGACTAAGGGAACATTGGTGGGCCCAGGTGGGCCTGGGAATTTGAGTTCCAGGAAGATTGAGTCAAAAATGCGTACTAAACGAAGGAATTTGTAGATGTTCATTTCCCTTCCTATATCTTCCATGTACCAAACAAGCCCTTAGTTCTTTCTGGGATTGGCTAACACCAGATTTGCTGCCAGATAGGCTCCCAGGCTTGGTTACTACCTTGTGTCATCAGAATATTGGCTAATTTAACAGGTCCTCTCCTGCCGAGGAAGGAGGGCACACCAACTTAATTCAATCAATCACCCGTTCTGGAAGGAATAGCCTCCATTTCGTAATATCCCAAGACCCATTTAAAGTCACAATTAATTGTTTGACATTTTCCTCATGGGCAATCTCTAGACAATAGATTTCTAGCTTCATCTACAACACGTATAAAAGGGTGATTATGATCATATCCTCAAGTAACTTTTTTTTTTTTGTATGCACCATATCCTCTAGTAACTAACATAGATGATTGTGAGAAAAAATTCTCTTATTATACCCTCTTGACCTAGGTAGATTCCTTGAATGATCCCTATTAATTCACCAGCTTTATTTTGGTCAAAAATTAGTAATTAACAAAGAAGTGACTATTGCGAGCGTAAATGATTTATTAAAAAATGTAAGTATATACTGTCGTAAATAAGTAATACGGAAGTAAGTAGAGTATCATTCTCATGAGTATTGATCACTAAGTATCAAAATAGGTAATTTCAATTCTATTTAATCGATCGATTAGTTAGTGATTGAGAGTACAAAATAAAAAATGATTAAATATGAATGCAAATAATATGAAAACAACTATGAGAAAAATCCCTAGGGGTTAGATTTTACTTAACGAATTTCGGATTGAATCACCTATCTATTCTAGTCCAATTCATTCCAAATGATTGATAGCCGAGTTTCTTTAATTTAATTACCAGTCTCTTCCAAGGTAAGCAATTATATAATTAATTGTTAATTCAATATATTTCTAAATGAATTCAAGCAATTAATCATGCATTAAGATTTATGGAACTCATTAAGACTACAGAATTCATATAAATATATTCTTATTTCATATGCAAGTTATGGTTTTAATTATAGGATCTACACACATACATCTCCTTCCGATCTCAACATACATATTGAAATCATTCAAAAGATGGCCAATCAATTGAAATAATTAAGAACAATAATTAAAACTCAATCTTGAAAGAAAAATTAAGACTATATTTAATACGTTAAGATTCAATTTGTCATTAGTAAGCTACATCATCACCCTAGGAAAATAAAAATTTAGCTCATGATGAAATTAAAAACAAAACCAAAATAAATTGAAAACTTTATAAACATTACATAAAACTTGATTATTAAAATCTAAAACATAAATATACAACCACAAGATGCATGAAAATGGAGAAATCTAGCCTTCCTTATAAGAGGTAAAACATTCCATGTAGGTGACAATATATATCATCCATAAAAGAGATCTATCTATATCGTTCATGAAAGAGGTCTACCTAAAACTTCCAAAATGGAGGCATGCAAGAAATAATATAATGTATAAAATTAACTCTAAGAAATAATACAATGGCTTCCTTCTGTTAGAGAATGATGCCTCTATGTTTTCTCCATGAGTATGCATATATATAGGCAGGCGATTATGATAAACCATATCGCTACAGTGTCAGTGAACAATGACGTTGTCGGCAGAATAGTACCCAAACAGTGTCGGTCCATTTTTTTTAGTTGCGCCTTCTTATCTTGTTTCAATCTCATGGGTCTATTTTTAGGTCTCATTTCTTCTATTTTCTCCTTAACATGGCGTCATATGTGGCTATCAAAAGAAAAGCAAGAAAATATTATATAATAATAATAATAATTCTAAAATCATTATTTATTTATCAATTAAACCCCCAATTCATTACATTAAACTTAAATATTGTTCACAAAATTATCATATAAAAAAATAAATATATAAATATTTTACTTATTAGTGACAAAAAAAATACAGGAATAGGCGGAGTCTGTCGAACTCAATTTAAAAGAAAATGGTTAATTTGGATGAAGTTGGACCTCGGCCCTTTTTACACAGATTTTGTTTTTTGGGTTGGAGGCAGGATGCATTCATGGAACTGAATCACCTCTCCTGCATCAAATTGATCCAACAGACTAGATAGTTTTTGGATATACTGTCAAATTTTTCAACATTTATTTTTGATATCTTGTTAGGAAAATGCTGAAAATCTTTTATTGTAAAATTTATTGCCCAAAGATAAATAAAGACACAAGCCTGCTAAACTGGTGCAACTTAGTTTTAACAAATGCAACTCTTCTTTTTTTTGAATGACAAACTGGATTACATTAATCCATTACTGGACTAGTACAAAGGACAGGTTACGCAGAACCTCGAAACTAGGCTGACTCATCCCTGAGCAACATCCGCCTCCCCGATCGAAGGTGACGGTTGATTAAGGAGAACAAAATTTCCTGAAATAGTATGAGCTAAGCTAGCAAGATGATCAGCTACAACATTCTGATCTCTCGAAACATGAGTAATATCAATATGCCCATTCTTTGAAAACCAAAGCCTAGCGTCCTCAATAATATCAAAAAACGGGTGACTATCCTCAGCACCCCTGTAGATAAAGTTAATAGCCTCAATACAATCAGCAAAGACCAAAACTTTCCTTAAATTCATGTTCCAGCAAAGTTGAAGGCCATGTATGATTGCAACGAGTTCTGCCATCACCGGTGGAACCTGGGTTAGCTTGCTCATAAACCCACATCTGCATCCACCATCTTCTTCTCTGATCACTCCTGCACATGCACTCCTGCCGGAAGATAACACTGAGCCATCGGTCTCCAAAGTGTGAAATCCTGGTTGCCCCCTAATAGCACCTTCACTACGCACAGCATTATGACTATAAAATTGACAATGATTAGCTAAATCCATGTCCCAACTAGCTCGAAAGAAACTAGAATGAGCATTTAAAGAGGTCATCTCCTGTTCCTTCCCAAAGATCTTCGTACACCTAGCTGCCCAAATATCCCAACATACATATCCAAACAAAGTTGACCATTTAACCTTTTTAGTAAAATCTCTGCCCGCTTCATGCCTAAGGTTCCATAGGATCCAGTCTGTCCCTTGTAAATTGGAAAATTGACCCCACAAGACTGGGTTGACAATGGAAATCCATCTCTCCCGCGCATTGACACAATCTCTTAGCAGATGTATCAGGTCCTCCTCACCACCGCAATCAAATGGGCAATCAGCGTGCTCCATCAGACCCCTCTGAGCTCTCAACAGGGCCGTATGAACCCTTCCGTGTGCAGCGAACCACATAAAGGATTTGATCTTCTCGGGTACCGACCATTTCCACAGCAATCTCCATATGGTCTCGTTCTGGTTTCGGGTACCTGCAAAATTAAAATGATATGTAGAGTTAATAGAAAAATAACTATTAAAAGAAGGCTTCCAGAAATATTTATCCTCTCCTCTCTCCTCGCTGGGGGGTGTGCACACATGATACAATCGATCATTGGATCTTGGAACCATCTGCTCAACTTGCCCACATCCCACTCTCCCCAAGGGGTAACATAATCCTGAACCTTCTCATGATAGTCCACAAAAGCTTCAAACCCCGGGATCAACTCTATCAATGGCCTGTTTACCTCAGATCAATTGTCATACCAAAAGGAAGCCTGCGAACCGTTTCCCAGTTTAACACCCACTCCCTTCCAAAATCTTTCCCAGATAGAACATATTCCCCTCCAAGTGAAAGAAGAGTTTCTCCAAATGACTAGCCTATTCATTTGGTCCTAATGATACTTAGCTCTGAGAACACGAACCCACAAGGCCTCCCTATTAGTAAGGAGATGCCAACAAAGTTTCATGATAAAGGCTTCGTTCTGTTTGCTCAAGTCACTAACACCCAAACCACCTTCTTTTTTATCCTTCTTAATCTGATCCCAAGAGATAAGATGCAGCTTTTTTTGGTCCTCAGTTTCCCCCCACAAGAAACCTCTACTCTTTTTCTCAAGCTCAAGCAAGACTCCTTTAGGGATTAGCATAGTTTGCATGTGGTATGTCGGTAAAGCAGATAGAACTGCTTTGATAAGAGTCACTCTGCCTGCTAGGTTTAGACATCCTCTCTTCCACCCAGACAACCTTTTTGTCACTTTATCCATAATGGGCATAAACATGACCTTACTAACCCTTTTATGAATCAGGGGAATACCCAGATATTTACCTAGATCACCAGTCAGACCTACACTCATTCTTTGACTAAGGTTGTAGGCTCTATTAAAATGAACATTTTCAGAGAAACACACCCTCATCTTATTCTTGTTCATTTTCTGACCTGACACTTCACAAAAGGCCTGTAAGTAATCCAACATGAGGTCCACTTGTCCTTCAGTAGCCTCTCCAAATAGAATGAGATTGTCGGTAAAGAAAAGGTGGGAGATATGTGGTCCCCTTTTACTAACTTGGAATAGCTTCCACCCCTCTTCACTAACATAGTCTTGAATCATATGGCTTAATCGTTCCATGTACAAGGTAAAGATATATGGAGAAAGAGGGTCCCCCTGTCGGATACCCCAGGAGGCGCTAAAAGTATCAGTTGATTCACCATTCCATAAGACTTGGAAATATGCGCTCGATATGCAAGCCATGATAACCTCACAGATACTCCCCTCAATACCCACCTCTCTAAGTGTGTCAAGAATGAAAGGCCATTCCAGCCGATCATAAGCTTTATGAAGATCCACTTTCACAGCCATCCATCCTTTCTTCCTGTCTTGGTCTTCATAAAATGAATCACCTCTTGAGTAATAATTATTTTGTCACTGCTCTGGCGACTTGCAATAAAACTGCATTGGTGCTTTCCAACAATTCTATCCATGACCTCACGAAGACAGCTACTCAGAATCTTGGTGATTATCTTATAACTAACATTGCAAAGAGAGATCGGCCTAAAATCCTTAATACATTCAGGATGTTCTAGTTTAGGAATGAGCACAATGTTAGTAGCATTTATCTCACAAATTCGGCTAGGCTCTTGAAAAATATCAATCATCAGCTTAACTATATGCTCCCCAACTATTAACCAGTACTCTTGATAGAAAACCGCTTGTAATCCATCAGGCCTAGGAGCCTTAAACGCCCCTAAATCGAAAGTCGCTCTTCTAACCTCCTTAGTGGACGCCTCTGCATTAATTTTGATCATTTCCGTTGCTGTTAGGTTCAAAAATCCACTCGTGGTATTAATAGAAGCCGTACTATTTAATTCACTTCTGAACAAGTCTTTGTAATAATTCTCTGCCAATCTTTTAAGCTCCTCTTAATTAAAGCTCCATTCCCTATTACTCTTCTTAAGCCCTTCGATCCTATTTCTCCTTTTCCTTATTATAGATGCTATATGAAAGAATTTACTGTTTCTATCCCCCCATTTCAACCAACTACATCTAGACTTTTGATACTAAACAAGCTCTTCTTGTGCCAGGATTTTATTATATTCCTTCCATAACTCATTCCCAGCTTGGATTAGGTATTGGTTGTCCCTACGAGCCCTAGCTCTTTCAATGCCTCCAATCCTTTGCATAACATTCTTCTTTTTTTCGTAAAGTTGCCTACCTTTCTCCGGTTCCACTCTCTCCTATCAATGGCAAATTTACTAACTTTATCATTCCAATTACCCTTACTCCAAGCTTGCTTAACCATCTCACCAAATCCCCCTTCCAAAAACCAGGCAGCTTGGCATCGAAAAAAATTTATGGTATGTCTGGCTGGAGCATCAAGCGATGTTTTGAGTAAAATTGGTCGATGATCCGAACCAAACTTACACAAATAGTGAACTTTAGTGAGAGGGTATGCTTTATTCCAATCCGAATTTATGAAAGCCCAATCTAATTTTTCTTTAAAGAGACCACACTCCCAAGTGAACCTTTCCCCAATAGTTTCCGTTTCCATTAGGTGAGCACAAGAAATAGTCCTGAAATTGCCTCATAGAGCACACATTTGGATTTGTACCCCCTTTTTTATCCTCAAAATACAGATAAGCATTGAAGTCCCCTATTACCACCCAAGGAATACTGACCAATTCACTAAAATTTCTCAACTCACTCCAAAGATTTTGACGAAGAGCAGAATTGGGTTCAGCATAAACACAAGACAGGATGAATTCCCTATATTCTTTATCCACAGTAACTCTGACATGAACAGCCTAGGTTGATTATGATAGATAATATAAGGTAAGATCTTCAGCATTCCATAATACCCAGATACCTCTTGCAAAACCAGTGGCATCAACCCCAATCCTAGTGTTAAACCCCAGCCTTCTACAAATTTTATCAGCTTTTCTACCACTTACACGGGTTTCACAAAGAATCAAAATCTTAATATCTTTCCCCTGCAACATATCCTTAATTCTTCTAGGAAAGGACCTAGATGCTGCTCCTTTACAGTTCCAAGCTAGAATGTTTATTGGATTCATAATTAACATAATAAAGGAACAGAAAAGGAACCTGGCAATCACCATTATTGGCCCGAGTTAGAAAGCTCCATGCCCTCGTCTCCCCTAATATTTTCCTGATAAAAAACGTGGCTTTGATCAGTTGCAACAATGGCTACATCAACTATATGGTTTTGTTCTTCACCAGCTAATAATGTCGGCACAGCCTCCAGACTTGCTACGTCCTCCCCGTTCCCACAATCATTTGGCACCAACATGATCTTCGATGAATCCCCTGGTTGCTCTGGAGACCGTGATATCGAAGAAATTGAGATTGGCATAATCTTGGAAGTCTCCTGAACATGCTCCGTTGTGAGTTCCGCCTGAGAAATCTCAACTGTGGGATGCTTTAGTGGCAAGCGTTTGCTGCTTCCCATGTATTGGCCCTTAACCATTTTTTGATCAACATTAATTACCTCCCTATTTGAAAGAGAACCAAAAACCAAACTATGTGATCTACCAGCCTGCTTACGCTTGAAACTTGGGGCTGCAATTTTCGGCCCATGTGGACCTACCCCTTTTTTTATTTTTGATGTTTCCTTCACTTCTCCCTTGCCTTGGCCTACCCTATGCCCTTTCTTCTCTTGGGCCTCTTTATGCTTAGGCCCAATACCACTGACTTTCGGATCCTGGGTAAACTCCACCCGACCCAGTTCGTCCTCCTTAATCCCTTGTGACGTCTCCATCTCACACCTCCCCTGATCTGTGGCTTCCCCAATATTCCCTCTCTCCTCTGTGATGAAGCTTTTTCCCCTGCTCTCACCTTTCTCAAAAGTCACAATCCTCCTCCCCCGATCTTGCCCCTACGTCAAATCTTCACCAAGTATGGCTAAACTCTGCTTTTCCTTCTTTCTCCACTGTGTTTCTACTCCCTTTTTCTTGCTATGATTTGAATTTTCCTTCGATAAGACAGGAGGGCTGATCTCTTATAGTACGGCAAACCTAGAGTCGCCTACTCCTTTCTCCATCCCCTTCCCATTTTGGCGACCTGTAGATGACGTTATGTTCTGTTGCTGTCTACCCACTTCGGCGATTTGAGGCCGAGATTTGATCCTCGCTTTGACGTGCATCCACTCGCCGTACTCCTCGTCAATCAAGACGCCAGGTGCGAAAAATATTGCCCGTTGCTCCTCCTTCTGGCTGCTAATCAAATTTTCTGATATCTTTTCCGATTATCCCTGTTTCACTGTTGCATTCTTGTATTGCATATGTGAAGAACAATTCTCCTGAATGTGGCCATACAACCCGCATTTGAAACAGATAGTATTTAGGCCCTCATATTCCACAGTGTAAACATGATTCCGGAATTTAAATCTAGACTGCAATTTCTTGTTTAAGTCAACCTCTACACTCACTTTGGCGTACTTCCCCTCTCCACTGTCTGCCTATTATTTTCTTGGTTAGCTAAAGTGTTCATATTCACTTTGAGAGTCTTCCCAATCAAATTGCCTATTTTAAACATACATTCTTCCAAATAAACATGCATTGGAAGAGTAGGCACCCTTATGCAACTCTTCTTCAATTATATATAAACATCTTCCATTTCACAAATGGCTGAAAATGAATTGCTCGTAGTTTTAAAAAAAAAGTTACACTCAAAGTATGTCACACTTGGACGTTTAAACAAATTTTAAATGATTTAGGTAATAAATTTTGTAATGAGAAAATGTTTAGCAATTTTTCTATGTTCTTCGAGTATTATAGAAGTAATATGAGTCAAAAATTGAAAGCCCTTTTTAAAAAAAAAATTAACCAAAAAAATTTTCTATATTCTTTAAAACTCAAGCTTGATTAATGTTTTTTAAAAAAAAAAAAGGCTTCCAATTTTTGACTCATATTACTTCTCTAATACTTGAAGAACACAAAAGTTGATTTTTTATTACTCCACTTTAATATAAAATATATTTAGAGAGTTGATCTTAATCCTAACCCTCTACTTGGATAGGAAGAAAAGTTGGGAGAAAAGAAAATAGGAGGAGAGAAAATGAGGAGAAGAGAATAATAGAGAGAAAATATTATCACTCTTCTTGCTTGTATGAGTGAGAGAAAACTGGGAGGAGAGAAAATGAAAAAATATTTGATGACTAAAATACCATTATCTATATATTAAAATAATCATATTTAAATTTAAATTAAATATAACAATGAAAAAATCATTTTAATATTAACATCATCAAATAATTTAAAATAATAAGGATATATTTTAATGAAAAAAAATAAAATTTTATATTTTAAGTTAAGAAATAAAAAGTGGATAATTTTTTAAAATTAAATATAATAAAATCAAATAAATGAATTATACACTATCTCAGATTATCAATGATTGGTGTGGAATATAAAAAGTTAAACATTTTTTTCAAAAAAAATTATTTTTACAGAAATTAATAAAACATATTTTTTAATTTTTATTTATTTATTTTTATAGATATGTGTGGTGTAGGTGAGAAGAATAATTTTTTTTGGTTGAATCATATGCTTTTTTTTATTACAAGAATCAAGGTTTTAATAGAGCTATCACGGTGCAAGGTCTTTAAAAAAAAAAAAAGGAAGTACTATTGCGGTGGGTGTTTAGACAGAAAAATAAAAATAAAATCCAGGAGTAATTTTGAGTATAAACTTTCCTCTCCAAATCTCTCCAATTTTGGAAAGAAATTTTAGGAGGAAAAAACCCTGTAGAACCCATATAATTTTATTCCTTACTTTTCCTCTCTCCTCCCCCATTTTCTATCTCACTTTTCTTTCCTCCCCCATTTTCCCTCATTCATAAATTTACAATGTGTTGTCCTTCAAACCTTCGGATCAATCGAACGGAGGAGAGTTTAAGAATTGACACGCAATTGAGGAGCCGCACGGAGGTGATCCGCATCCTGATTTCCTCGGCATAAGCGAGCCAATTGATTAGAGTTCAAAATTTGAATCACATTCTCGGCAAAAAAAAAAAAAAATTTCTCAAGTCTCAAGTCTCGAGTCTCAAACGGTCGGATAGGAGAGGTCAGTGTTTAAAAGCCGACCGGAGCCGGACGTTTTCCAGAGCCTATATATCTCATTGACACAGATTCAAAGGTGACAAGGCAAACAGAAGGAAGCTCAGTCACTAAAGCGGCGAAGATGATGGCGGAAGATGAGATTGAGAGGTTGGATCCAGAGACCGAATATCTTATGTCGAAGAGAAGGGCTGGTAATGAGTGGGAAATGTTCAAAGAAAACGTAAGGCCATTAAAAAGAGGCCGAAATATTAATCTCTTGAACACCGCTCTCAACGCCCACAATCACAATCGACTTAAGAAATCCCTCCTTGATAATCGAAGGTCTTCTTGCTTTACCTTTTATAAGATAGTTTACCTTTGACTTCATTTTTTTCTTTTAGAAGAAAATCATCTTCCTTTTGATCGTATTGATGCTTTAGGAGGTTGATTGAAGCAATTGATGAATACAAAGGACACGATCCTCTCCTCCCGTGGCTTGAGTGAGTATCATGTTACTTTGTTTCTGTTATCAAATCTTCCTTAAAAGACCGACTGTAACTGCTTTCTTGCAGAAGTGCGTCCTTTCCTGCCATTAAGAAATTTGAAATTCGTGATAGCACCCTTCGCATTCTGCTCATGCTCATCATGTTAATTGATTTTCTGCAACTAATCTTGGCTTTAATTTCAAAGGTGTATCAAGTGGGTTCAGGAGTCATTTCCCCCCGGTGGAGACTGCTCTGGACTGGTTGTGATATACGAACAGTGCGTTCGAACTTTCTGGCATTCAGAACGCTATAAGGATGATCTCCGCTACTTGAAAGTGTGGCTCGAATATGTTAGTTGTTCTCATCTTGCTTTACTTTTTTAGCTTAATTGTTATAGATATTAGCGTTTGAACAAATATTTAATATGCAGGCAGATAATTGCGTAGATGCGGATATTATATATAGTTTTCTGGATGCAAACGGAATAGGACGAACGCATTCCACGTTTTACATATCATATGCTCTCTCCATGGAATCTAAGAATAAGATCAAAGCTGCAAACGAGATATTCGATCTTGGCATATCAAGGTATGTTACCCTGACTTTGTTCCAACTTCTGAGGGTTGTTATTGTGCCTTTTTTTTTACAATATTGTGCCTTTTAATTGCTCAAGCTTATGTCCTTGTGATTTATACAAGTTTGGAAACTCTGAATTCTGATATCTTCAATGTGGAGAGAGGTCCTACTTGGAACATTTGGTGTGTGCATATATCGCAAATAGTTCTGTCTTCGTTGCCGTTGCTTTTTGAGTTTGTGTTTCAATGCTGAATTGGTTGTTGTGCGTGCATGGTCAATGGTGGTCGGTTTTCACTCTAGGGTAATTCATGTTTGTTGTAAAAATGTGTGAAAGCATCTTTATACTTATATATATACACATTACTATAAAAATCTTAGCAACCTATAATATTGATGCTCCATATCTGACTCCTTAGAACGCGCAGCAGACCAACATCTGTAGGAAAAAAATTAGGACTCAATCCAACATCTGTAAATCATTTGAATTATTGAGCATTTTTACCCCCAATTTCATCCTTCAAATTATTGATAGTGTCAAAGCTATATGCTGGTGTCTGACCTGATCCCTTACATTACCCACTTAGGCAGTCAGTTTTTTCAGTTCTTTGTTTGCTGTCCTCTCTCATATTGCTCTATCTCTTGCCTCTCTTTATTTTTCCTTTCCAATCGACATCCGTTGGATCTACAGATAAAAGCTCTTAATCAACTCCACAAGTAGGAGTATATGAACCAAATAGCATTTCCAAACAGGAACCATAAAGTTCGGAGCATTTGTAAGTTATAGATTCGGGGTTGGTCAAAGTCCTTTGGGCTATGTTTGAATTCAAAGTCGTTAATGGTTTTGTTGCAAATTGAGGGACAAAAATTGTGGAGAAAGGGGAAAAACACTTGAACCGCGTAGATTCAAGATCCCTCTCGTTCCTTGAGGGGTACTTTCTTCTTCTTGGGCAAGCAAGTCTCAGTATAAAGAATGCCACATAGGAATGTCTCAAGGATATCCGGTTTACAACTTTTTTCGGGGGATATGTCATGGAGATACATCATTAGATACATTTTACAGGAATGCTCAACCAATGACAAAATTGAAGGATGCTTACAGAAAATTTCTTGCACGCTCGATGAGAAGACCAAAAGTGACACTGGTATGCAATTTGTGGTTGAAAACATCATTTAATAATTAATATAATTGATCAATTCATTATCTGTTAATCTCATATTGTACTGTTACATAGGAGGATTCAACGGAAAAACAGTTAACTGTGCGTAGCTTTGGAACTGTCCTTGCAAACGGAGAGAATCGTGAGTTCTCTTGTTCGAGATATTACTTTGTCTCAGAATCTATGAATTATGCTAGTTTTGCCAATGTTGCAGGTGTTCGACCTCCCTTGAGCGAGCTCTCTACCAAGAATTTAAAGCCAGAAAAGTAAGGATAGTGTCCTTTCTTTGGCTATATTCAGTTGGGAAATCAGTCTGCAGCTCGAAGCCTACGGGCATTGAGAAAAAATCATAGATTTGGGTCTGAGAAATTTGAAACTCAAAAGTCATAAAGCAGATTCCTCCATTTTTTTCGACCAATGCATATTTTACTAGCGGTTTGGGTACACGGATACGGGCATTGAGAAAAAATCATAGATTTGGGTCTGAGAAATTTGAAACTCAAAAGTCATAAAGCAGATTCCTCCATTTTTTTCGACCAATGCATATTTTACTAGCGGTTTGGGTACACGGATGCGGAATATCGCCATACATGACCTTATTTCCGGTTACTAATATATTTTCATGTCACATGTTTTCCCTCCATTTTTGTAGGACTGAAGCAGCTGCATTTACTATTTATAAGGATTCAACTGCCACTGATGACGACTGTCCTCAACCACCAGACGTGTCAAAGAGAGAGTTGCACACCTTGCACCCGCTTGGAGCTCGAGCTGAAAGGAACAAAGAAAATAATGCAATCCCTGGCAAGTGGACGGCCTACCAGGTATCTTGCAATCATAGTGCACGTCTTGCAACCATAAGGGTTTGTTTTATATAATCCAGCATCTAAAATGATTTGATATTTCAGATTCCCCAGCGACCTGGGATCAGAACTGGAGGGGTAACTGCAAGTGCAAGTATCCCGGTATTTGTTGATGAAGATTGTGACGAGTAAGTATATGATATGCTTTACAAGTAGCAAGTTTCAACCCTAGGCGCATTCATGAACTATGTTCCCCGTTTTCTGATTTTTGTTAGTTAACTTGTACTATTGTGGTTTTTAGTACACGAGAAGTGAAAACCGGGGGATGTAATTCCTCTAGTTTGGTAAATAGGCGGGAGGCCGATCAAGATTTGAAAAGGTAATCCCGGTTCATCCGCCTTTTATTGTTCACCCGACTCACCCGAAAAAGATTTACGACTTAACGCATATATATTGTTGGCTTTAGGGAAACAGAGCTGCTCAGGAAGAAACCATTACGCAACTTTCCACAAAATAGTCTCCCCAGGTGATCGAAACCATGTTTGTTGCAGCGTTCTTTAGCAGATATATGTTAGTCTAGCTTTTCTCTCTAAAGCTGGACCGAGCGTTGGCCCTTTCTTCAAAGTTTGTGCTGGAACAGTTTTTTAATGCTCTTGGGGCCTAGTTGCTTATAGCGCACGATTTGCTGAAACATTAAATCTTTCGGGTAACATTGAATGGCTTTTGACCAAAATCAGGAGGTGATCGTGGATTTGATATTTGAACTGTTGTAATTTTGTTCTGGAGCTGGGGCATATGTTGTTGAATTTGTGTGATAGTGTGAGGAAATTGAGGCTGCATCGTCGACAATATGGATTTTTAGAGTTTCAGTATTTTTTATCATAATGTCTCTTAATTTTTTTTAAAAAAAAATGCAACGACCTTTTTCAGCCACCGTTGGTTGACCTCAAATTTTGAAAGAAAAAAAAAAAGGCAAGAAACCGCTCCGGCCTCCAGCGCTGAAGCCATAGGCTAGCCCCACCCTACTGGCCGCTGGAGTTTGGGTGCTCATAGCCGGAGTTTCGGTGACAATTTAAGTAAAGTGATTAGTTATTTGGATATAAAGATTAATAACCTAACTCTCTAATTTATCACTGTGTATTATCAAATCGTTAATTGGTATTCTGAAGTTGTCATTGGTTACATTAAAATTGTCAATGACGTATAATAAGGCTATCTCTATTAGGGGTTCATTGACAACTAGAGTATAATAATTAGCAACTACCATTATAAGATGTCTTTCACAACTTGAGTATAGATAATGACGATTTGAATATAACATTTAACAACTTGAGTATAACAATTGGCAATTAGCTTAAGTTGTTAATCTTTATACCCAAGTTATTGATTAGTTATACCTAAGTTGTTGTCAACCTCAAATGTCAAAATCTCATATTCCTATCAGATGTGTACATAGTGACAACTTAATAATAGAAATTAGCAACTTGAGTATACGTATTGGCAACTTAAGCAGCTCAAATTGTCAATCTTTCTACCCAAGTTACCAATTCCTATACTTAAATTGTCAATACTCAAACTTCAAAATTTCATATTCCTTTTTTTTTTTTTTTTTGCCAACCAAAATTCCATATTCCTACCTGATTACTTATTTATCTTTTTACAAATTTAGTAGATACTTTGGGATTTTTATAACACCAAATTGCAAAAAACTTAGTGTGTGTTTGGTATTGCTTATTAGGGATTGCAAAAAGCTTAGTGTGTGTTTGGTATTGCTTATTAGGGGGTCAATAAGCATTTATTACGTAACTCGAAATAAAACTCCTCTCACATACTTACCTTGTATACTGTTATAAGCATTTATTGCTCAAAAACAAACTATCCTAAAAGAACACTTAATTCTTATAATCCACGGCGCATAACTCATAGGACTGGTGAAATTTAAAAGAAGTAATCACCCTCTAGTTTCAGAGAAGGCATTGTAATGGGAAGAGTCACAAACCCAGACTGTATAAAGATGATAATATATAAAAAAAATGAAGAAGTAATCATCCTAATAAAATCGCAGCTAATTAAAAAAAAAACAAAAAGATCTCAATGCCAAAATTATCAAAAAGATTCCTGTAAAAAAAAAAAAGGATAGTGCGTAATGAATAGTGAATTGACACCGATAAATACAAAAGGCTGATAAATGATTCTATTTTTCAAATTATATTGATAAATTGATTATTATGTTTTTTTTAATTTTTGTAATTTCGAGTGCTTCATTCTAGTCTTATAATAAATAAATAAATAAAATGAATCCTCTTATAATATAGGGAAAATCGCTAATAAATACTAAATAAGCAAATTAATTGCTCTTTGCCACCAACACACATGGGGTACTGAACTTGCATTAAAATTAAACTTAAAACGACAAAAAAACCCTTAGTTTGATAAGAAGATTTTAGACGGGAGGAAGGAGAAAGTGCAGAGCTTCTGAATCCCTTCTTCCTCTTCCATTTTCGGCATTCTGCAGAAGTCCAGCGTCGTCTCCCCTCACTCGGCTGTCTCCTTGGCTTGTGTCCGTTGGTAGTGTTGTCTCCGGCTACTCCTCCAACGGCCGCTATCTCGTTGGCTCGTGTCCTTCGGATCTGTCGTCTTCGAGTGCTCCTCCAGCGGCTGGCGTCTCCTTGGCTCGTGTAATTCGGCAGTGTTGTCTTAGGTTGCTCCTCTAGCGGCAGCCGTCGGCGCCTAGTCCTCCAGCGATCGTCGCTTGCTCCTCCAACCTAAATGCCTCCTTCATTCACTTGATCTTTTCCATACGTGCCCAATGGTCATCCACGCTATGTGCAAATGATGAAGATCCATTATGTGCCAATGATCTGTCGTTTTGTGCAATTACTCTTCCTTCATATGCCAATGATCTTCCGTTTTGTGCAATTAATCTTTCATGATGTTAAATTGATCTTCTGTTTTGTGCAACGAATCTTTTCCATATGTGCCCAATGGTCATCCACGCTATGTGTAAAGGATGAAGATCCATTATATGACAATGATCTGTCATTTTGTGCAATTACTCTTCCTTAATGTGCCAATGATCTTCCATTTTGTGCAATTAATCTTTCATGATGTTCAATTGATCTTCCATAATGTGCATCTGATTTTCCGTTTTGTGCAATTACTCTTCTATTATGTGCAATTGATCTCCCGTTTTGTGCAATAAATCTTTTCCATGGTGTAAAGGATGATCCATTGTGCCAATGATCTTCCATTATATGCAATTACTCTTCCATGATATGCAATTGATCTCCCATTTTGTGGAATGGATTTTTTCCAAAGCATGGATGACTATTGGGCACATATGGAAAAGATCCGTTGCACAAAACGGAAGATCAATTGCACATCATGAAAGAGTAATTGCACAAAACGGAAGATCAGGTGCACAACATAGAAGATCAGTTACACATCATGGAAGAGTAATTGCACAAAACGATAGATCATTGGCACATAATGGATCTTCATTCTTTGCACATAGCGTCGATGACCATTGGGCACGTATGGAAAAGATCAGGTGAATGAAGGAGGCATTTAGGTTGGAGGAGCAAGCGACGGTCACTTGAGGACTAGGCGCCGGTGCCGGCCGCTGGAGGAGCAGCCTGAGACAACACTACAAAAGGACACGAGCCAAGGAGATGCCAGCCGCTGGAGGAGCACCCGGAGACAACAGATCCGAAGGACACGAGCCAACGAGACGGCGACCGTTGGAGGAGTAGCCGGAGACGACATTGCCGACAGACACAAGCCAAGAAGACGGCCAAGTGAGGGGAGACGACACTGAACTTCTGCAGAATGTCGGAAATGGAAGAGGAAGAAGGGATTCAAAAGCTCTGCACTTTCTCCTTCTTCTTGCCTAAAATCTTCTTGTCAAACTAAGGGCTTTTTTATCTTTTTAAATTCAATTTTAATGCAAATTCAGTACCCCATATGTGTTGGTGGCAAAGAGCAATTAATTTACTTATTTAATATTTACTAGCGATTTTCCCTATAATATATTGGTGATTTTAGAATGGAGAATTTAATATTTATTATAATTTTGGTTTACGGTTAAGACAAACAAGTTGTAACTGATTTCTAAAGTATAGAATAATAAATTAAGTTTTTAAATTTATACGCTCTCATTTATAATTAATACTAGTTCTCTGATTCTTAATATAAGATATATTTAATAAGATTTCAGTTATAAATTTAAAGTATAGTTTTCATATTTGTCAATCTTTTTGTGGTTTACTCCTATTGAGTCTCAACTAAAATCAAGCAAGAGAAGGAATGAAAAAATTAAGAAAGATAATTAAAGTATCTTAGAAAATACATATTATAATAACTAACTTAACCAATTTTTTTAATCTAATTAAATTAGGTAAATATATCTTATATTAAACATACGAGGAGTATAAAATACAAGGCTGGACCATTTGCGGGGATCTGGCTACTGTCCTCTTCCTTTCCATCCACTTATGGTCCTCTTCTCAATCTGGACCTTTGGATTAAGATCTCAACGATCCAGATTTAATATATTATAAAAATATAATAATAATAATATTTTCATTTTTATATAAAAAAATCTGAACCGTTAAGATCTTAATCCAACAGTTCAGATTGAGAAGAGGACCGTAAGTGGATGGGAAGGAAGAGGACCATAGACCCCATTTGCGGTGCGGTATGATCTGGGTGCATTTCATTGGACGGATGCCGTGGCATAGAGATCCACGTGGCAGAATTTCACTTTCTTAATCACGAAGACACTGCACCAGACCGCTTTTAATAGCCAGATTGCTTGTCCTGTGGTGCCCTGATCATAGTTCATCTGCTCTGTAAAGCTAAAATTATTTCTTCATGGATGATCTTGCGGCTGCTGACGACTTAATCGAACAAATTGAGTGGGGCAACATCTCCAATGAGAGTTTGCTCTCCCCGATTGTTGCCGATGGGCCTTTCTCTGATCCGTCCCATGATTACATACTTGAGATTCAGAACTTGTTGATGGATGACAACGACAACCCCGTTTTGGAATCCCCCTCCGATTCAAGTGCTAAAGAGTTTTGTGATAAGTTTTTGGCCGACATACTTGTCGGCCAGGACCAGCAGGATCCAAATTCCTTCGGTGAGCCTGCCGTTGATTCTCCTTTGAACCAGGACAAGAAGGGAGACCCTGCCGTAGATTATCCTGCTTCCAGAAAGAGTACAAGGTACCGCCTTAATCTATTTTGACGATGGGACGAAATAGTAATCCTGGAACGTCATAACCCAAAATTGTTTTTACCAATTACAGTTACAGTTGGCATAAAATCTTGTTACAGTCACATTCTAATTACGAGAAATATTGATAAAACAAAATTAAGAGATTCTTTTCTATCAATATCTTTCTTTGCCATCGGTGTATTTCCAAGCAATGAAGTGTTACACTATTGGCTATTTTGCTGATTACAACTTTATACCTTGTAAATTTGTAAACATAGCCTAAGTGTGTGTGTATGTTTGGATGAGCTCTTGGAAAATAGTGTTTACAATTTACGAGTAAGTACGTGTGAGAGGAGTTTTATCCGGAAAAGAACTTTTAAAACCATGTTTGGCGCTTTAAGACATCGGAAAACCATAGTTTTCTTTGTATTCAGATGGATGAGTGCTGTTTCTGAATAAATAAATGCAGAACCTATTTGTCATTTGCTTTCTTTCCTACCCGAACGCTACAGCTTCAGTTAAGGTGCACGTGATCACATTGTGCATCATTTTGTGGGATTACCTGGTTTTTAACATTTTTTTATTCAATCTAGAAGGAGTATTATCGGTCAAACTATACTTCACTCTTTTTTTTTTGGTTGAAAGTTGTTTTTTTTATTCAAGGCCTTTCTTTGCATTTTGCATGGTGATAATGTTCTTTTTCGCGATATCAGGCCTGATATAGTTATCGTTAGGGAAAATGTGGCTGGGTGTGATTGTGAACTTGTCATAACCAATTTGCATGGAGGGTAGTAAAAATATCTTTATCACGAAAGCGACTTTTGCACTTTATCCCAAAAAAGTGGAAGGTTATGCATGTTAAATACTTATCAACCAACACTTGCACTTCCGCATGCTTGTGCCACTTCCTTTCAATTTCGAAAGTGATTAATGTGCTTTCTACGTTTTACTTACTATCTGCGATTGTGTTTTCCCTCTACCTACTCCTTTTTTTATGACTAATTTTTTTCAACCTAGACTGGCTATCTTGTCTCATCATAATGTGTAAACAATTAATTCAATTAAGCTTGATTCTTGGTGCAGAAGTCAAGTTAGGATATAACAAGTTTAACCTTATTTGCTGTTAAATTTACTGATAGAACACTTTTCTTCTTTTCTATTTGGTTTTATTTACTTGTTCTTTGTATAAATATATCGTTGTAAACAGATTGTGCATGGGGCCTGTTTTGATCTAGTATCCTTAGATTTCTAAGGATTGTGTTCTCCATCTGACTTTCAGGAAGATGAGAAATAGGGAAGCTGCAGTAAGATCCAGGGAAAGGAAAAGGTGGTATGTGAAGAATCTTGAGATGAAATCCAGGTATCTTGAGGGGGAATGCAGAAAACTGGGGTATTTACTTCAGTGCTGCTATGCTGAGAACCATGCCTTACGTCATTATTTACAATCAAACACTGCATTTGGTGCTTCTGTGGCCAAGCTGGAGTCTGCCGTGCTCTTATTGGGTGAGGCTTGCGCATGAAATATCATTCACTAATTTTTGTTGTTTTGCATGAAGCATTATATTTTAAAAGTGGGAGGGGTCATCGGCTACTTTTATGTGAAGGCAACTTTGCTCGATTAATTTGGTTTCAAGATTGGATGGCTTGTGATTGGGCCCTAGCTAGTTCTTTCTGTGCTTTTGCTGGTTTTTTCAGTATCATCTGTTGGGATTACTATTACTTTATTGAGCATTGATGCCTGTTAAGCATGTATCCTTGATAGCATATTATAGAATTGAAATGCAGTGGGTGCCTTATAGATTTTAGTATCTAGTTCATTGAGGTTTTGTGCAGTAGTACTACGAGATGAAATATGCAACCTTTTCTTAGTCTGGCGAATATATCATTTATATTTCTTTGTCCCTCATAATAGCCTTCACGGTGTTATAATTTTGACCTTTTGGTTATTTGTTGTAATTTTTTTATTTTTGTGGATTATCATTCCCAATATATATATTTTTTGGGGGTGGGATGACAGAGCTGTTATTCTGCGGCCATTATCTTGAAATTCTTCTTAGTTAATCGCCATTTATGGATGGTATTGTCGTTTCACAGAATCCCTGCTGCTGGGTTCCCTGCTATGGTTCATGGGCATCATCTGCCAACACAATCCCCTCCTGGTCCCCTATTTAATTCTGGAGTCGGAAGTAAGGCCTCTGGCAAGCATGGAACAGCAAGGCCTAAGAAGGGTGGCATTACAAGGGGCAAGAAATAAGATCTTGGCTTATTTTGCGGTGCTACAGTTGTTTGTAAACAGCAGAAGATCCCGAGCCTCGAGAACAAAGATGAAAATAAACTTTCTTGTATTCTGAGCTTTCTTTGTGATTTTCTTTCTATTCCTGAATTGAACTCTGTTAAATACACCTTGGTACTTTAAAATGATAGCTCTTATAATGTAATATGTAGATTAGATGGACTGGATTTATACACCCTTAATTTGTTATTTTCTTTCATGATTCTAGTTCTATAATCCAATCAATTTGGAATTTTGGATTGTTCTTAATGATTAGATTTAGATTATTTTTATATTTTTGTCCTCAATTTTGTTCAAATGTCTAAAATACTCGTAAAAAGATTCAATCAAGTCATGTTGAAATGTAAATAACATAAATTTCTCCTTAAATATAATTAAAGGGAGAAATTATACAAGTAAAAACTAAAAACCGTAGGGTATTTTTTTTTTCTTCACAAGAATTTCAATCGCCAAAAGTTGCTGTACAGGGAAGGATCCGGCAAAAATACACAAATAATTTAAAATAGAGCAATTTTGTTGGAATTATAATATAAATGTGGGTGTGTCAAATGGACCTTATTTGGGAGCGAGAGGGTTTATGCGTAGAAACAATAACATATGAGCTTGGACAAGTTAATGAATCAAGAGAAGTGTGTCAATGTCAACGGTTTCACCCAAAGGAAAGTAAATTGGGTAATATTAAAAATTTAAAAATCACAATTAAGAAATTTGATCAAAAGATAAGAGTTAGAAAAATTTCACCAAAATAAAAACCAAAGTTTATATTGGTTGGGTCTTAACCTTTTAACTTATGTTCAGTCCTCAGAGCGTCTCTTAGATTTTCACTATACTTCTAAGATTTAATGGGTTTTTGGCACCACAGTACAAAAGAGTTCCTCAACAGGACACTCACTCCCCTTTACACTTTATAAGCTGATACCCTCACTCAAGGTCTCACTACCTTGATATTCTCTTTACAACAGTAATGAATAAATTTGTAAAATCTCTCTCAAAGAGTTGATAAATGAATATTAAAAAACAATAGGAATATCAGAAAGAAACAGAGCACTTAATGGACGAAAATGATTTTGTCGTTCGTTAATTGCTTCGTCTTGAATGCTTCTGTATTTATAGGTAAAATAAATTTAATGACCGTTTGAAAGCATTCAAATTTGTTCATTAGAGAGTAATTATAGCCATTGGTGAAAGAGAGTGTTTTTGTTGGTTATTTCTGTTGCACATTTAATGCTTTTGACATTGATTTTGAAGTTAATTCAAAGACCAAGCACCTCAAACTTATACATAAATGTGATTAGTAGCATCTAGAAGTAGTATAAGAAGTTAGAGTGTTACTCATGATGAATAGAATCGGTATTAAGATTATCGAGATACTGATTATAAAAAGCTAATGAACACTTACTCTAGTGTGATTTAGAATAACTCGAGTGGTCCCTTATCACTCGAGTGTCCAAGTGAGTTTGTGCTGGAAATCACTAGCAAGTGACTTGGTAGTGATATTTGTGAAACTAAGCATCACTCGAGTAATCTTCCATATGCTTTGTTAAAAGTTAAGCCCAATCACCATCGAGTGACCTGCAAGTTATTCATATCACTCGAGTCAGCACTTTCATATCACTTACAAGAGCCCTACAAGTGATGTCCTCAATCACTCAAGTGATCTCCTCAATCACTCAAGTGATCTCCTCAATCACTCAAGTGATCTCCTCAATCACTCAAGTGATCTTCACTAGAGGATCATATCATTTCAGGACTTGCAAGTGACCGATATCACTCGAGTGATCTTATCTTTGTTGCATAAGTGAGGAAGTGTATCACTTGAGTATACAAATCTATCACTCAAGTGATCTGTTTCATCAGATCACAAACTCTCAAATATCTTGCAAGTGACTTGCAGGAGACTTGTAAGTGATGCCCATCACTTGAGTGCTTACCATATTGCTCGAGTGATTTTGTCTCTAAACTCTTTACTTAATCTTATCACCATTGAGTGACTTCTGAATTTTTGAAGGTGGAGTTTCATCACTCGAGTGTATTCACTATCACTTCAGTGATCCTCTTTGATTAATCTTGGTTCTTACTTGGCCATCACTCAAGTGCTAAGGCCATTACTCGAGTTATTCTTCCAAATCACTTGAAGTGGGAAATCATCACCCGAGTAACTTGCTCATGCAAGTTTTTTCATCACTCGAGTGCATAAAACTTCACTAGAGTGACTTCAATCATCAAACCAACTTTGTCTCATCCTTCTTGCTTGTTAAAATATACTTAGATATCAAGGTTGTTATCATCAAAACATTATGGGAGTTAACAAAGTGGGCTCATGCGCAAAATGACATGCCACATGGAAATCCGACAATTTCCCCAGAGTGAGTTGAACATGGACTTTACTGCTTTTATCAAATGTTTTGTAGAAATATAAAATGTATTTTGGAATAAATAGAAGTGCTTACTAAAAAATGTCAACCAGAAATTACTACTTAGTAGTCTTGACTCAGAGAAAAATATGGTCTGGTTTTTTGATATCATAAACAGAATCCTCAAATTGTGTTCTCCTATCTTCTAATGCAAAAGCTAGAGGTTGATTTTTTCAAATGCATAAACAGATTCCATTCTAGTGCCTTTTATAGCCTATGGCCTTAAAAGCACTACTCCCTCCGGTCCTAATTATAGAACAAAATTTGAGAGTTGATCTTGATCCTAATTATAGGATAAAGTTCTAATTTTTGTCAATTTCTTCCCAAAATACCCCCTATTGATACTTTCTCAATAATAATTAAACATAATAATAATTTAATAAGAGTAGATCGGAAGTTGTTGAGGGAGATTGACAATGCCGGATTGTGTGAGAGCTTGGAGAAGTCATGTGTGTGGCAGTAGAGGTACAAGAAAAAACAGAGAATTAACGTAATTGGATGTCATTTTAAATTTTAAATTTTAAATAAGGGTATTTTAGGAAAATAAATATGATTAACTAATTTAACCACCATCCTTAATTTCTCCAAAGTTAGGTAAATATGTCCTATAATTAGAACCGGAGGGAGTATTATTTTATAGGGCATGAAAGCGTTTCAATTAAAATGCTTTACTGCCTCCAAACGGTCAGCAATAGTAATGTGATGGTTATAAAACGCGGTTATGGTGCTTTATAAGTCCAACGTCTCTTGTTCAAGAGCCTATATAAGGTGTCTACAAGAGTTGAGTGTCTCGAGCCTTCGAGTATTTCTCTCCTTCTCTGATTTTTGTCTACTGAGTTCTATTATATTTTATTTTTATGTTCATCCTGTTCTTGTAGGAAAGATATATTTTATCCTAGGAAGTGCTCCTTCTTATCTACATATAATTGTGAAAAAACTCTTAAGGACAGTGTTCTCAGAAGTAACTCGGATTGTTAATTTTCTTTACAAGTGTTATCGCTAACAAAATCTGCATAACATCAAGGAGGAGTTGAAAGATCCATTGGCCGATTGCATGAGAATTTAGATGCTGACACCTACAAATTTAACAACCCTGTCCATTATGTGCTATTTAAAATTATTCAACTGGATAAATCCAGAGTCTGGTTTAAGGTTTCAGATAGGGTTTAGGGTTTATGATGAGGATGAAGACACAAACAAATAGGAGGGGGAGATGGAGAAGAAGATATGGAGAAAGTGCATATGAAGATGAAGGACGAGAGAGAGATGAGCATAGATGAGAGAGAATATTAAATTTGAGCATAAACCCTCACACTCCTCTAAAAAAAAGGAGTTTTTGAATTATTAAAATTTGTAAACTAATATTAATTCAAAAACTGATACATAAGATGACATATAAGTTTAAAATGATTGATATGACATATTTTTAATGGATAGACAATAAATGAGGTGGTGCACTAAGTGCACCCAAAAGTTCCTCTTTTGGGTTTGTTTGGTTTGCGGGGAGAGAAGAGGTGATAAATTGCAATTTTAGATGGAATAAACCTAAAATTTATCTTCTAATTCTTTTAAATTTTAAATTCCCGCCCAAAATTTATCTTCTTATTCTTATCCAAAATTTAAATACCTTCCAAAAAAGTAATTTAATCCCCATTTCCCTCCCCCCCCCCCCCCTCCCCTCTCCTCCCCCTCAAACCAAACACACCCTAATGTCAGTGAGATTGGGACTTCGAAAGCCAATATACAATGCATGAAGCTATTGAGTGTGTTGATTATTAGTCTTTTTACATTTTTGTTTTGGCATGAATTTGCCTTTTTTGTTACTATTTAATTTTTATGTAAGGTAACCTTTAAATTCCAGTTTGCCTTAAGTATTCCCCAAAAAAGAAAAAAATTAACTACACATAAAAATAAATAAAAATTACAGGGGGCTTTCCTTCTTTTCACAGAAAGTAATGTGAAAAGGTCATTTGATTTTGAGTGGAGTTGATTGATGATTATTGAATATTTGACTATTTAATACTTAGCAAGCGTTTTTAGCAATTTAGTTTTATAATTGTATTCGGAAAATGTTTTTAATCTTTAAATGTTACTACCTCTGATCCTAATTATAAGATAAAATTAATTTTTTTTTGGAGAAATTAACAAAGCTAAATAAGTTACTTAATCATATACTCTCTAATATATTATGTATTCTTCGATTATATATTAATTTATTAGTTAAAATAAGTAGTTTGAAGAAAAAAATAAAAATAAAAATACTCTAAAGTAATTTAATTAGTTTCTTTAATTTCTTCAAAAAAATCAATTTTGTCTTATAATTAAGACTGGAGGGAGTAATATTTATCAAAAATTAACAGCAGCAGTAACAATACTAAGAATTTATTAATTAATTTTTTATATAGAATTTATTAAATAATATTAATGCTGCCCCTAAACATACTTTTATAAAAATAAAAACTGCCCAACGCTCCAAGATATGTGCTTTTTGTGCCCCTAATTTAATAGGATCTTAAAGTCGTTTTGTTCTTTTTTGGGCCGTAACTTAAGATGGGTAAAGAAAGTCGGGTGTCCACTCGGAAACTAGGCCACCCGCGGAGCAAATATGTAATTTGAATTTCAAAAAGAGATGTGACCGTTGCTCAACGACTCAATTCAAGATTCATTAGGCGGCTATAAATTACATGTTAAAGGAAGCCGATGATTGAAATTTGTGTGTGCGAGTGAGAGAGAGAGATTCAGAGAAACAAATGGAGAAGAGTATGAGCACACTATCGGCAAAGGACGCATTCGAGAAGCTAGAGAAGGTAGGAGAAGGGACGTATGGGAAGGTGTACAGAGCAATAGATAAATCAACTGGCAAGATCGTTGCTCTCAAGAAGACGCGCCTGCACGAGGATGAAGAAGGCGTCCCTCCCACCACTCTTCGCGAGGTTTCCATTCTGCGTATGCTCTCTAGGGATCCCCATGTCGTCAGGTCTCTTTCCTTTGTCTTCCCATCTTCCTCCCTCCCGCCCTCTCTTCAATTGGGGATTTAGGGTTTGTCCATCGTCATATTTTTCATCTCTATGATTTTCAGTCTTTATTCCGATTATCTCCCGACTCCACTTTTCTCTCTTGCTCACCTTGTTTTGCTGCCTTTTTCTTTCGATCGATCCTTGTATCGTGTCAAGAGTTTAATATTACTATCATTGCCGCCTCTTGCATTTCTCTGCCACAGGTTGTCCATCCTTATTTCAACATATCGTGTCTGAAGTAAAGCATTTCATTGTTTCCTACAGGCTGATGGATGTAAAACAAGGTCAGAACAAGGAAGGAAAGACGGTGCTGTACTTGGTGTTTGAGTACATGGACACGGATCTCAAGAAATTTATTCGCAGTTTCCGTCAAACTGGAGAAAACATCCCCGCTTCAACAATCAAAGTAAGTATTACATTTTCTGTCGCGTGGAACCGTACTTATAATTTATTAAGGTCTTATGCGTGCTGGATGCATTTTCATTGCAGAGCTTGATGTACCAACTTTGCAAGGGAGTTGCTTTCTGCCACGGTCATGGAATCTTGCATAGGTAATCTCTCCTTTCTTTCCCTTTTTCTCTTCCCCCCTTGGATAGATTTGAAATGTTAAGTTTCTTCTGATATTTCTGAAGGGATCTGAAGCCTCATAACCTCTTGATGGACCGCAAAACGATGATGCTTAAAATAGCTGATCTTGGGTTGGCTCGGGCATTTACGGTGCCAATCAAGAAATACACACATGAGGTGGGGCACGTGTTCCCTCCTTCCTTGCTTTCTTGCTTCCTTGCATCATCACTCATCAGTGGCTCTTTTTTTTTTTTTTTTTCAACTTTCTTTTCTCTATTCAGATCCTGACATTGTGGTATAGAGCTCCTGAAGTCCTTTTGGGAGCAACCCATTACTCAATGGCGGTGGATATGTGGTCTGTAGGTTGCATATTTGGTATAAATTCTCATCCCTGAAAAAATTAATTGGCTAATTGTTTATCTGGCAGGAGTTTTATTTATTTATTTTCATTTTGAATTGTAGCTGAACTAGTTACTAAGCAAGCCCTCTTTCCTGGTGATTCTGAGCTGCAACAGCTCCTGCATATATTCAGGTGACATGTTCAGCAATATTTGTGATTACATGGCTTTACTGTATACCACGTCTTTTCTCATTATATTATACGTCTTCGTGCAGGCTGTTGGGTACTCCAAATGAGGAGATTTGGCCAGGCGTTAGTAAACTAATGAACTGGCATGAATATCCCCAGTGGAGCCCTCAAAATCTGTCGAGTGCTGTTCCTAATTTGGAGGAGACTGGATTGGATCTGCTCTCTGTAAGTTACCTCTTACTAACTTTTGCTGCCTTCGATCTTTCCTTTTTCCGCTCAATTGATATCTTTCTCATTGTTCTTATTCCCAGCAAATGCTGCAATACGAACCTTCAAAACGGATTTCCGCAAAGAAAGCTATGGAACACCCTTACTTCAATGAACTGGATAAGAAGTATCTTTAGGATGTTCACGGCTGCCGTTTTACTTGCTTTCCTCAAGCACGCCCATTGTCACCTAAAAATCTATTTTAGACTCTTTTTTTGCCAAAAAAAGAAAAGGCTATTTTAGGTTGATTCATATTTTCTTTCCTGGTTAATTTCGCCTTGTCTTCTTTTCTTCTGGTATTATATGCAAGCGAAGACATAGTTCGACTTGGGAACGGTGTTCCCTCTTTATTACTGTTTTTGTTGGATTGCGATTTGAGGACTCCTCCAAACTCGGTAGCTATAAATCATTCAAATGTAATCGAAATTATCCAAAATATAAATCACATTTCAAGTCACACACGGATTTTCCCCCCTTTGCCTGATATGTACAGGGATGCTTTGTGCTGGGCGGCTTTGATGCAGAGAGCAGGGTTTGGTCTATCTGCACTCCGGGAAGCCACGCTCCATTTGAAGTTAACGAACCCAATTGAAATTAAGTCTTTATATTCTTGATTAACAACTTCAATTTCATCTTTTTTCTTTCACAATAACAACACTGGTTTTGTTACGAAGTTGTGAAACAAGAAAGGATAGTTGTTAATCAAGAATCCGGAGTTGTTAATTAAGAATAAGGTGTTGTTATTTCTGAAGTGGCGAGAATGAGGGTGAAGGGCAAAATCGTCTTTTGAGGGCGCCAGCACTGTTCATCCGTACTGACAGTGGACTGAACCGGAATTTTGAATTTGAATGTACTGAAATGGGATTTGCCTATTTCCAATGCATTTTATAGGGATTTTCCCAAT